>JAIUJO010000148.1:410000-427500 GCA_023846275.1 Vanilla planifolia
GTAGTATTAGAAGAGGAAGGAGAGTATAAGTAGTAGAACAAGAAGAAGATGAAGAAGAAGAAGAAGAAGAAGAAAATGATGATGATGAAAAAGAAGAAAAAGAAGAAGAAGAAGAAGAAGATGGAGAAGAAGAACAAGGAGAAGAAGAAGAAGAAGAAGGAGAAGAAGAAGAAGATGAAGAAGAAAGAGAAGAGGAAGAAGAAGAATAAGAAGAAGAAGAAGAAGAAAAAGAGGAAGAAGAAGAAGTACAAGAAGGAGAAGAAGAAGAAGAATAGGACGAAGAAGAAAAAGAGGAGGCAGAAGTTGAAGAAGAAAAAGTAAAAGAAGTAGAAGATGTAGTACAAGTAGTAAAAGTCGTAACATAAAGAGAAGATGAAGTAGAAGATGAAGTAATAGTAGTAGTAGTAGTAGAACAAGAAGAAGAACAAGAAGACCAAGAAGAAGAGAAAGAGGAAGAAGAAGATGATGATGATGTTGATGACGAAGAAGAAGATGAAATTGTTGTAGAAGAAGAAGGCGAAGAAGAAGTAGTAAAAGAGAAAGAAGAAGAAGTGGAAAAAGTAGAAGAGGAGGAGGTAGAAGAAGAAGAATCGGAAAAAGAAGAAGAATCGGAAAAATAAGAAGAAGAGGAGAATGAAGAAGAAGAAGAAGAATATGAAGAAGTAGAAGGGGAAGAAGGAGCGAAAGAAGAAAAAGAAGAAGAAGAAGAAGAAGGAGAAGAAGAAGAAGAAGAAAAAGGAAAAGAAGGAGAAGAAGATAAAGAATAAGAATAAAAAATGAAGAAGAAGAAGAACAAGTAGGACAAGAAGAAGAACAAGACGGTGAAGAAAGAAGAATAACCATAGAAGAAGATGAAGAAGAAAAAGAAGAAGTACTAGAAGGGGAAGAAGAAGTTGAAGAAGAAGAAGAAGAAGAAGTACAAGAAGAAGAAAAGAGATTAAAGTAACAGAAGAAGCAGAAGAAGAGGATGAGGAAGCAGAAGTAGTACTAGTTTTAGTAGTAGTCATAGGAGAAGAAGAAGAAGAAGATGCCCAAGAAGGAAAGAAGTAGGAGATGAGGAAGAAGTAGAAGGAGTAGAAGAAGAAGACAAAGAAGAGGAAGAAGGAAGAAGAAGAAAAGGAAGAAGAAGAGGAAGAAGAAGAAGAAAAAGAAGAAGAAGCGAACGAAGAAGAAGAAGAAGAAGAAAAAGGAGCTGATGATGACGATGAAAAAGAAAACAAAAAAGATGAAGAAGAATTAGAAGAAGAAGAAGAAGAAGAAGAATGGAAAGAAGAAGAGGAAGAAGAAGAGGAAGAACAAGAAGAGGAAGAAAGAGAAGAAGAGGAAGACGCAGAAGAATAGGAAGAAGAAGAAGAAAAAGGAGAGGAAGAATAAGAAGTAGGAGAAGAAAAAGAACAAGAAGAAGAAAAGAATGAAGAGGAAGAAGAAGAAGATCAAAAGGAAGGAAAGAAAGAGGAAGAGTGTGAAGAGGAAGAAGAAGAAGGGAAATAAGAAGAAGTGTAAGTAAAAGAAGAAGAAGATAATGATGATGAATATGGGGAAGAAGAAGAAGAAGAAGGGATGGAGGAGGAGGAGAAGGAAAAAGAAGAAGAAGAAGAAGAATACAAAATGGAAGAAGAAGAAGAAGAAGTAGAAAAAGAAGAAGAAAAAGAAGAATAAGAAGAAGAAGAACAAGAAGAAGAAGATGCACAAGAAGGAAAAGAAGTAGGAGATGAAGATGAAGTAGAAGATGCAATAGAAGAAGAAGACAAAGAACAGGAAGAAGAAGAGGAAGAAAAAGATGAAGAAGAAAGAGAGGAAGAAGAAGAAGAAAAAGTAGAAGAAGAAGCGAACGAAGAAGAAGAAGAAAAGGAAGATGATTATGATGTTGAAAAAGAAGACTAAAAAGGCCAAGAAGAAGAATTAGAATTAGAAGAAGAAGAAGAAGATGAAGAAGAAATAGAAGAAGAAGAAGAAGAATGGAAAGAAGAGGAAGAAGAATAAGAAGAGGAAGAAAGAGAAGGAGTTGAAGAAGGGTAAGAAGGGAAGTTGAAGACGAAGAAGAAGAGGAGGAGAAGAAGAAGAAGAAGAAGAAGAAGAAGATTATGAATACAAGGAAGAATAGGAAGATGAAGAAGACAGAGGAGGAAGAAGAAGAACAAGAAAAAGTAGAAGTAAAAGAAGAAGAAGAGGAAAAATAAGAAATAAAAGAATAAAAAGAGGAAGAAGAAGAAGAAGATGGGGATGAAGAAGAAGAAGAAGAATATTAAGAAGAAGAAGAAGAAGGGAAAGAAAAAGAAGATGTAGAAGGAGTAGAATAGGAAGAATAAGAAGAAGAAGAAGAATAATTAGAAGAACTAGAAAAAGAAGAAGAAAAAGAACAAGAAGAAAAAGAGGTGGAAGAATTATTAGAATAAGAAGAAGAAGAAGAAGAAAAGGAAGAAGAAGTAAATAAAGAAGAAGAAGAAGTAGAAGAAGAACAAGAAATAGAAGGAGAAGAAGAAGAAGAAGAATAAGTAAGTAACAGAAGAAAACGAAGAAGAAGAAGAAGAAGAAGAAGAAGAGGAGGAGGAAGTAGAGGAAGTAGAAGAAGAAGAAGATTAAGAAGAAGAAGAAGAAGAAAGCAAAAAGGAAGAAGTAGAAGAGGAGGAAGAAGAAGAGGAAAAAGAAGAAGAAGAGGAAGAAGAAGAAGAAGAAGGAGAAGAAGAAGACGAAGAAGAAGAAGAAGAAGGAGAAAGGGAAGAAGAAAGACAAGAAGAAGAAGATGAAGAAGCAGAAGAAAGAGGAGAAGAAGATGTGGAAGGAGAGGGAGAGGTAGAAGAATATGAAGAAGAAGAAGACGAGGAAAAAGAAGAAGTTGAAGAGGTAAAGGAAAAAGAAGAACCAGAAGAAGAAGAAGAAGATGTTGAAGAAAAAGAAGAAGAAGAAGATGATGATGATGATGATTATGATGATGGCAATAATGATGAAGAAGAAGAAGAAGATGAAAGAAGAAGCTAAAGAAAAAGAAGAAGAAGAGGAAAAAAGAAGAAGAAGAGGAAGAAGTAGTAGAAGAAAAAGAATAAGAAGGAGAAGAAGAAGAAGAAAAAAGAAGAAGAAGAAGAAGAACGAGTAGAAGAAGAAATAGAAAAAGAAGAAGAAGAACAAGAACAAGAAGAAGAAGAAGAGTAGAAGATGGTGTAGAGGAAAAGGAAGAAGAACAAGAAGAAGCGAAGGAGAAAGAAGAAGTAGAAGAAGAACAAGAAGATGAAGAAGAAGAAGAAGGGGAAGAAGTGGAAGATGAAGAAAAAGAAGAAGAAGAACAAGAACAAGAAGGAGAAGAAGAAGAAGAAGAGGAAAGAGAAGAAGACGAAGAAGAAGAAGAAGAATAAGAAGAATAAGAAGAAGAGGAGGAATAAGAAGAAGAAGAGAAAGAAAAAGTAGAAGAAGAAGAAGAAGAAGAAGCAGAAGGTGACGAAGAAGATGAAGAACAAGACAGAAAGGAAGAAGAAGTGGAGGAAGATAAAGTAGAAATAGCAAAAGAAGAAGATGAAGAAGAAGAAGAAGTAGAAGAAGAAGTAGTAGTAGTATTAGTAGAAGAAGAAGAATAAGAAGAAGAAGAAGAAGGTGGAGAAGAAGGATAAGAAGAAGGAGAAGAAGAAGAAGGAGAAAAAGAAGTAGTAGAAGATGAAGATGAAGAAAGAGAAGAAGGCAAAGAGGATGAAGAAAAGGTTAGAGAGGAAGAATTTGATGATGATGAAGAAGAAAAAAAGAGAAGAAGAAAAAGAAGAAGAAGAAGAAGAAGAAGAAGAAGAAGAACAAGTAGAGGAAGAGGAAGAAGAACAACCACAAAAAAGATGGACAGGAAAAAGAAGAAGAAAAATGAGGAAAAGAAGAGCAAGAAGAAGAAGGGGAAGAAGAAGAAGAAGAAAAAGTAAAAGTGGAGGAAGAAGAAGATGAAGAAGAATAAGCAAAAGTAGAAGAAGGGAAAACTACGAAGAAGGAGAAGAAGAAGAATCTAACGAAGAAGAAGAACACAATGAAGAAAAAGAAGAAGAACGAGAAAAACAAGAAGAAGATGATGATGATGATGAAGAGGAAGAAGAAGAAGAAGTTGTAGTAATAGTAATAGTAGTTGTAGTAATAGTAGTAGAAGAAGAATAAAAGGAAGAAAAAGAAGAACAGGAGGAAGTGGAAAAAGAAGAAGAGGATGCAGAAGAAGAAGGAGAACTAGTAGAAGTAGAAAAAGAAGAAAAACAAGAAGAACAAAAAGGAAAAAAAAGGAGGAGAGGAAGAAGAAGAGGAAAAAGAAGAAGAACAACAAGAAGAAGAAGAACATGAAGAAGAAGAAGTTGGAGGTGAAGAAGAAGAACAACAACAACAACAATAATAATAATAATAATAATAAGAAGGAGAAGAAGAACAAGATGACGATGAAGAAGAAAAAGAGGAGGAAGGAAAGGAGGCAGAACAAAAAGAAGAAGAGCACGAACAAGTTGAAGAGGAAATTAAAGCGAACAATACAGAGAAGAAGAAGAAGAAGAAGAAGAAGAAGAAGAAGAAGATGAAGAAGAAGAACAAGAATGAGAGAATGAAGAAAAAAAGAAGAAGAAGAAAAGTTGGAGAAGAAGGACAAGGAGAAAATGGAGAAGATGAAAAAGAAGGAGAAGAAGAAGAAGAAGTAGTAGTAGATGAAAAAGATGAAGAAGAAGAAGAACAGGAAGGAGAAGAACATGATGAAGAAGTAGATGAAGAAGAAGAAGAAGAAAGATGATGATGAAGAAGAAAATGATGTTGATGATGATGATGAAGAAAAAGAAGAACAAGAAGAGGAAGAAGAAGAAGAGGAAGAAGAAGATGAAGAAGAAGAAGAAGAAGAATAAGAAGAAGGAGAAGAAGAAGAAGAAGAAGAAGAAGAAGGAGAAGAAGAAGAAGAAGAAGAAGAAGAAGAAGTAGAAGAAGAAAAAGAAGAAGGAGAGGAAAGAGAAGATGAAAGAGAAGAAGATGTAGAAGAATAATAAGAAAAAGAAGAGGATGAAGAAGAACAAGAAGTAGAAGTAGTAGTAGAAGAAGAAGAAGAAGAAGATGAAGAAGACGAAAAGGAAGAGGAAGAAGAAGAAGAAGAAAAAGAAGTAGTAGTTGGGAAGAAGAAGAAGAAGATGTGGAAGAAGAAGTAGAAGAAGAAGAAGAAGAAGAAGGAGAAGAAGAAGAAGAAGAAGAAGAAGAAGAAGTAGAAGAAGAAAAAGAAGGAGAGGAAAGAGAAGATGAAAGAGAAGAAGATGTAGAAGAATAATAAGAAAAAGAAGAGGATGAAGAAGAACAAGAAGTAGAAGTAGTAGTAGAAGAAGAAGAAGAAGAAGAAGAAGAAGACGAAAAGGAAGAGGAAGAAGAAGAAGAAGAAAAAAAAGTAGTAGTTGGGAAGAAGAAGAAGAAGATGTGGAAGAAGAAGTAGAAGAAGAAGAAGAAGAAGAAAAAGAAGGACAAGAAGATGAAGGAGAAGAAGAAGAAGAAGAAGAAGAAGAAAAAGAAGTAATAGAAGAAGAAGGAGAAGAAGAAGAAGATGAAGGTGAAGATGGAGAAGAAGTACGAAAGGAAGATGAGTAAGAAGAAGGAGTGTAAATAGAGGAAGAAAAAGAAGAAGATGAAGAAGAAAATTAGGCAGAAGAAGAAGAAGTAGAGGAAGAGGAAGAAGAACAATAAGAAGAACAAGTTGAAAAAAGGGGATAGAGAAGAAGAAGAAGAAGAAGAAGACAAAGTGGTAGAAGATGAAGAAGAAGAACAAGAACAAGAAGAAGAAAAAAAGGAGAAGAAAAGAAAGGAGAAGAAGATGAAAAAGAAGAAGAAAAAGAAGAAAACTTAATAGAAGAAGAAGAATAGGAAGAAGAAGAAGAAGAAGAATAGAAAGAAGAAGAAGAGGAAGAAGATGGAGAAGAACATGATGAACAAGAAGAAGAAGAAGAAGACGACAAAGACGTAGTAGTAGTTGTAGTAGTAGTAGAAGACGAAGAAGCAGAAGAAGAAGAAGAAGAAGTAGAAGAGGAAGGAGAACATGGTGAAGAAAAGAAAGGAGAAAAAGAGGAAGAAGAAGAAGAAAAAGAAGAAGGGGAAGAAGAAGAAGAAGAAGAAGATGATGATGAACAAGAAGAAGAAGAAGAAAAAGAAGTAGAAGAAGGAGAAGAAGAGGCAGAAGAAGAAGAAGAAGAAGAAGAACAAATGAAGAAAAACATGTAGAAGAAAAAGAAAAAAAAAGAAGTTGAAGTAGAAGAAGATGAAGTGGAAGAAGAAGAAGAAGAAGAAGAGGTGGAGGAAAAAGAAGAACAAGAGGAATTAGAAGAAGAACAAGTTCAAGAAGAAAAAGAAGCAGCAAAAGAAGTATTAGTAGTAGTAGAATAGAAGAAGAAGAAGAAAAAGAAGAAGAAGAAGTCGCAAAGGGAAAAGAAGAAGAAGAAGATGATGAAATAATTGAAATGGAAGAAGAAGAAGAACAATCAGTAATAGTTGAAGAAGAAGGAGAGTATGAGTAGAAGAAGAGGAAGAAGATGTTGAAGATGAAGAAGAAGTAGAAAAAGAAGTTGAAGACGAAGAAGAAGAAGATGAAGAAGAAGAAGCAACAGAAGAAGAAGAAGAAGAAAGAGAAGGGCAAGGCGAAGAAAGTGAAGAAGAAGGGGAAGAAGAAGAAGAAGAAGAAGAAGAACAAAAAGGAGAAGAAGAAGAGGAAGAGGAAGAAGAAGGATAAGAAGAAGAAGAAAAAGAAGAAGAAGAAGAAGGAGAAGAAGAAGAAGAAGGAGAAGAAGACGAAAAAAAATGATGAAGAAGAAGAATATAATGATGAAAAAATAATATTAAAAAGAAGAGAAAGAGGAAGAAGAAGAAGACGAAGAAGAAAAAGAAGTAGTAGAAGAAGACGAAGAAGAAGAAGTGGAAGAAGAAGATGATGAAGAAGAAGGGGAAGGTGAAGAAAAAGTAGATGATGAAGAAGAAGAAGAAGAAAATAAAGAAGATGAAATAGAAGAAGAAAAAGAAGCAGAAGAAGAAAAAGCAGAAGAAGAGGAAGATGTTTAAGTAGAAGAAAAAGAACAACAAGATGAAGAAGAAGAAAAAGAAGAAGAAGAAGAAGAAGAAAAAGAAGAGGAAGAAGAAGAACAACAAGATGAAGAAAAAGATGAAGAAAAAGAACAAGAAGAAGAAATGTAGAAGTTAAAGTAGAAGAAGAAGAAGCAGAAGAAGTGCAAGAGGAAGAAGAGGTGGAGGAAAAAGAAGAAGAAGAAGAATTAGAAGAAGAACAAGTTGAAGAAGAAAAAGAAGAAAGAGGAGTAAAAGAAGAATTTGTAGTGGTAGAATAGACCAAGAAGAAGAAGTCACAAAGGAAAAAGAAGAAGAGGAAGAACAAGAAGAGGATGAAGATGAAAAAATAAATGAAAAAGAAGAAGAACAACAACAATTAGTAGTATTAGAAGAGGAAGGAGAGTATAAGTAGTAGAACAAGAAGAAGATGAAGAAGAAGAAGAAGAAGAAGAAAATGATGATGATGAAAAAGAAGAAAAAGAAGAAGAAGAAGAAGAAGATGGAGAAGAAGAACAAGGAGAAGAAGAAGAAGAAGAAGGAGAAGAAGAAGAAGATGAAGAAGAAAGAGAAGAGGAAGAAGAAGAATAAGAAGAAGAAGAAGAAGAAAAAGAGGAAGAAGAAGAAGTACAAGAAGGAGAAGAAGAAGAAGAATAGGACGAAGAAGAAAAAGAGGAGGCAGAAGTTGAAGAAGAAAAAGTAAAAGAAGTAGAAGATGTAGTACAAGTAGTAAAAGTCGTAACATAAAGAGAAGATGAAGTAGAAGATGAAGTAATAGTAGTAGTAGTAGTAGAACAAGAAGAAGAACAAGAAGACCAAGAAGAAGAGAAAGAGGAAGAAGAAGATGATGATGATGTTGATGACGAAGAAGAAGATGAAATTGTTGTAGAAGAAGAAGGCGAAGAAGAAGTAGTAAAAGAGAAAGAAGAAGAAGTGGAAAAAGTAGAAGAGGAGGAGGTAGAAGAAGAAGAATCGGAAAAAGAAGAAGAATCGGAAAAATAAGAAGAAGAGGAGAATGAAGAAGAAGAAGAAGAATATGAAGAAGTAGAAGGGGAAGAAGGAGCGAAAGAAGAAAAAGAAGAAGAAGAAGAAGAAGGAGAAGAAGAAGAAGAAGAAAAAGGAAAAGAAGGAGAAGAAGATAAAGAATAAGAATAAAAAATGAAGAAGAAGAAGAACAAGTAGGACAAGAAGAAGAACAAGACGGTGAAGAAAGAAGAATAACCATAGAAGAAGATGAAGAAGAAAAAGAAGAAGTACTAGAAGGGGAAGAAGAAGTTGAAGAAGAAGAAGAAGAAGAAGTACAAGAAGAAGAAAAGAGATTAAAGTAACAGAAGAAGCAGAAGAAGAGGATGAGGAAGCAGAAGTAGTACTAGTTTTAGTAGTAGTCATAGGAGAAGAAGAAGAAGAAGATGCCCAAGAAGGAAAGAAGTAGGAGATGAGGAAGAAGTAGAAGGAGTAGAAGAAGAAGACAAAGAAGAGGAAGAAGGAAGAAGAAGAAAAGGAAGAAGAAGAGGAAGAAGAAGAAGAAAAAGAAGAAGAAGCGAACGAAGAAGAAGAAGAAGAAGAAAAAGGAGCTGATGATGACGATGAAAAAGAAAACAAAAAAGATGAAGAAGAATTAGAAGAAGAAGAAGAAGAAGAAGAATGGAAAGAAGAAGAGGAAGAAGAAGAGGAAGAACAAGAAGAGGAAGAAAGAGAAGAAGAGGAAGACGCAGAAGAATAGGAAGAAGAAGAAGAAAAAGGAGAGGAAGAATAAGAAGTAGGAGAAGAAAAAGAACAAGAAGAAGAAAAGAATGAAGAGGAAGAAGAAGAAGATCAAAAGGAAGGAAAGAAAGAGGAAGAGTGTGAAGAGGAAGAAGAAGAAGGGAAATAAGAAGAAGTGTAAGTAAAAGAAGAAGAAGATAATGATGATGAATATGGGGAAGAAGAAGAAGAAGAAGGGATGGAGGAGGAGGAGAAGGAAAAAGAAGAAGAAGAAGAAGAATACAAAATGGAAGAAGAAGAAGAAGAAGTAGAAAAAGAAGAAGAAAAAGAAGAATAAGAAGAAGAAGAACAAGAAGAAGAAGATGCACAAGAAGGAAAAGAAGTAGGAGATGAAGATGAAGTAGAAGATGCAATAGAAGAAGAAGACAAAGAACAGGAAGAAGAAGAGGAAGAAAAAGATGAAGAAGAAAGAGAGGAAGAAGAAGAAGAAAAAGTAGAAGAAGAAGCGAACGAAGAAGAAGAAGAAAAGGAAGATGATTATGATGTTGAAAAAGAAGACTAAAAAGGCCAAGAAGAAGAATTAGAATTAGAAGAAGAAGAAGAAGATGAAGAAGAAATAGAAGAAGAAGAAGAAGAATGGAAAGAAGAGGAAGAAGAATAAGAAGAGGAAGAAAGAGAAGGAGTTGAAGAAGGGTAAGAAGGGAAGTTGAAGACGAAGAAGAAGAGGAGGAGAAGAAGAAGAAGAAGAAGAAGAAGAAGATTATGAATACAAGGAAGAATAGGAAGATGAAGAAGACAGAGGAGGAAGAAGAAGAACAAGAAAAAGTAGAAGTAAAAGAAGAAGAAGAGGAAAAATAAGAAATAAAAGAATAAAAAGAGGAAGAAGAAGAAGAAGATGGGGATGAAGAAGAAGAAGAAGAATATTAAGAAGAAGAAGAAGAAGGGAAAGAAAAAGAAGATGTAGAAGGAGTAGAATAGGAAGAATAAGAAGAAGAAGAAGAATAATTAGAAGAACTAGAAAAAGAAGAAGAAAAAGAACAAGAAGAAAAAGAGGTGGAAGAATTATTAGAATAAGAAGAAGAAGAAGAAGAAAAGGAAGAAGAAGTAAATAAAGAAGAAGAAGAAGTAGAAGAAGAACAAGAAATAGAAGGAGAAGAAGAAGAAGAAGAATAAGTAAGTAACAGAAGAAAACGAAGAAGAAGAAGAAGAAGAAGAAGAAGAGGAGGAGGAAGTAGAGGAAGTAGAAGAAGAAGAAGATTAAGAAGAAGAAGAAGAAGAAAGCAAAAAGGAAGAAGTAGAAGAGGAGGAAGAAGAAGAGGAAAAAGAAGAAGAAGAGGAAGAAGAAGAAGAAGAAGGAGAAGAAGAAGACGAAGAAGAAGAAGAAGAAGGAGAAAGGGAAGAAGAAAGACAAGAAGAAGAAGATGAAGAAGCAGAAGAAAGAGGAGAAGAAGATGTGGAAGGAGAGGGAGAGGTAGAAGAATATGAAGAAGAAGAAGACGAGGAAAAAGAAGAAGTTGAAGAGGTAAAGGAAAAAGAAGAACCAGAAGAAGAAGAAGAAGATGTTGAAGAAAAAGAAGAAGAAGAAGATGATGATGATGATGATTATGATGATGGCAATAATGATGAAGAAGAAGAAGAAGATGAAAGAAGAAGCTAAAGAAAAAGAAGAAGAAGAGGAAAAAAGAAGAAGAAGAGGAAGAAGTAGTAGAAGAAAAAGAATAAGAAGGAGAAGAAGAAGAAGAAAAAAGAAGAAGAAGAAGAAGAACGAGTAGAAGAAGAAATAGAAAAAGAAGAAGAAGAACAAGAACAAGAAGAAGAAGAAGAGTAGAAGATGGTGTAGAGGAAAAGGAAGAAGAACAAGAAGAAGCGAAGGAGAAAGAAGAAGTAGAAGAAGAACAAGAAGATGAAGAAGAAGAAGAAGGGGAAGAAGTGGAAGATGAAGAAAAAGAAGAAGAAGAACAAGAACAAGAAGGAGAAGAAGAAGAAGAAGAGGAAAGAGAAGAAGACGAAGAAGAAGAAGAAGAATAAGAAGAATAAGAAGAAGAGGAGGAATAAGAAGAAGAAGAGAAAGAAAAAGTAGAAGAAGAAGAAGAAGAAGAAGCAGAAGGTGACGAAGAAGATGAAGAACAAGACAGAAAGGAAGAAGAAGTGGAGGAAGATAAAGTAGAAATAGCAAAAGAAGAAGATGAAGAAGAAGAAGAAGTAGAAGAAGAAGTAGTAGTAGTATTAGTAGAAGAAGAAGAATAAGAAGAAGAAGAAGAAGGTGGAGAAGAAGGATAAGAAGAAGGAGAAGAAGAAGAAGGAGAAAAAGAAGTAGTAGAAGATGAAGATGAAGAAAGAGAAGAAGGCAAAGAGGATGAAGAAAAGGTTAGAGAGGAAGAATTTGATGATGATGAAGAAGAAAAAAAGAGAAGAAGAAAAAGAAGAAGAAGAAGAAGAAGAAGAAGAAGAAGAACAAGTAGAGGAAGAGGAAGAAGAACAACCACAAAAAAGATGGACAGGAAAAAGAAGAAGAAAAATGAGGAAAAGAAGAGCAAGAAGAAGAAGGGGAAGAAGAAGAAGAAGAAAAAGTAAAAGTGGAGGAAGAAGAAGATGAAGAAGAATAAGCAAAAGTAGAAGAAGGGAAAACTACGAAGAAGGAGAAGAAGAAGAATCTAACGAAGAAGAAGAACACAATGAAGAAAAAGAAGAAGAACGAGAAAAACAAGAAGAAGATGATGATGATGATGAAGAGGAAGAAGAAGAAGAAGTTGTAGTAATAGTAATAGTAGTTGTAGTAATAGTAGTAGAAGAAGAATAAAAGGAAGAAAAAGAAGAACAGGAGGAAGTGGAAAAAGAAGAAGAGGATGCAGAAGAAGAAGGAGAACTAGTAGAAGTAGAAAAAGAAGAAAAACAAGAAGAACAAAAAGGAAAAAAAAGGAGGAGAGGAAGAAGAAGAGGAAAAAGAAGAAGAACAACAAGAAGAAGAAGAACATGAAGAAGAAGAAGTTGGAGGTGAAGAAGAAGAACAACAACAACAACAATAATAATAATAATAATAATAAGAAGGAGAAGAAGAACAAGATGACGATGAAGAAGAAAAAGAGGAGGAAGGAAAGGAGGCAGAACAAAAAGAAGAAGAGCACGAACAAGTTGAAGAGGAAATTAAAGCGAACAATACAGAGAAGAAGAAGAAGAAGAAGAAGAAGAAGAAGAAGAAGATGAAGAAGAAGAACAAGAATGAGAGAATGAAGAAAAAAAGAAGAAGAAGAAAAGTTGGAGAAGAAGGACAAGGAGAAAATGGAGAAGATGAAAAAGAAGGAGAAGAAGAAGAAGAAGTAGTAGTAGATGAAAAAGATGAAGAAGAAGAAGAACAGGAAGGAGAAGAACATGATGAAGAAGTAGATGAAGAAGAAGAAGAAGAAAGATGATGATGAAGAAGAAAATGATGTTGATGATGATGATGAAGAAAAAGAAGAACAAGAAGAGGAAGAAGAAGAAGAGGAAGAAGAAGATGAAGAAGAAGAAGAAGAAGAATAAGAAGAAGGAGAAGAAGAAGAAGAAGAAGAAGAAGAAGGAGAAGAAGAAGAAGAAGAAGAAGAAGAAGAAGTAGAAGAAGAAAAAGAAGAAGGAGAGGAAAGAGAAGATGAAAGAGAAGAAGATGTAGAAGAATAATAAGAAAAAGAAGAGGATGAAGAAGAACAAGAAGTAGAAGTAGTAGTAGAAGAAGAAGAAGAAGAAGATGAAGAAGACGAAAAGGAAGAGGAAGAAGAAGAAGAAGAAAAAGAAGTAGTAGTTGGGAAGAAGAAGAAGAAGATGTGGAAGAAGAAGTAGAAGAAGAAGAAGAAGAAGAAGGAGAAGAAGAAGAAGAAGAAGAAGAAGAAGAAGTAGAAGAAGAAAAAGAAGGAGAGGAAAGAGAAGATGAAAGAGAAGAAGATGTAGAAGAATAATAAGAAAAAGAAGAGGATGAAGAAGAACAAGAAGTAGAAGTAGTAGTAGAAGAAGAAGAAGAAGAAGAAGAAGAAGACGAAAAGGAAGAGGAAGAAGAAGAAGAAGAAAAAAAAGTAGTAGTTGGGAAGAAGAAGAAGAAGATGTGGAAGAAGAAGTAGAAGAAGAAGAAGAAGAAGAAAAAGAAGGACAAGAAGATGAAGGAGAAGAAGAAGAAGAAGAAGAAGAAGAAAAAGAAGTAATAGAAGAAGAAGGAGAAGAAGAAGAAGATGAAGGTGAAGATGGAGAAGAAGTACGAAAGGAAGATGAGTAAGAAGAAGGAGTGTAAATAGAGGAAGAAAAAGAAGAAGATGAAGAAGAAAATTAGGCAGAAGAAGAAGAAGTAGAGGAAGAGGAAGAAGAACAATAAGAAGAACAAGTTGAAAAAAGGGGATAGAGAAGAAGAAGAAGAAGAAGAAGACAAAGTGGTAGAAGATGAAGAAGAAGAACAAGAACAAGAAGAAGAAAAAAAGGAGAAGAAAAGAAAGGAGAAGAAGATGAAAAAGAAGAAGAAAAAGAAGAAAACTTAATAGAAGAAGAAGAATAGGAAGAAGAAGAAGAAGAAGAATAGAAAGAAGAAGAAGAGGAAGAAGATGGAGAAGAACATGATGAACAAGAAGAAGAAGAAGAAGACGACAAAGACGTAGTAGTAGTTGTTGTAGTAGTAGAAGACGAAGAAGCAGAAGAAGAAGAAGAAGAAGTAGAAGAGGAAGGAGAACATGGTGAAGAAAAGAAAGGAGAAAAAGAGGAAGAAGAAGAAGAAAAAGAAGAAGGGGAAGAAGAAGAAGAAGAGAAAAAAGAAGAAGACGAATAAGAAGAAGAAGATGATGATGAACAAGAAGAAGAAGAAGAAAACGAAGTAGAAGAAGGAGAAGAAGAGGCAGAAGAAGAAGAAGAAGAAGAAGAAGAACAAATGAAGAAAAACATGTAGAAGAAAAAGAAAAAAAAAGAAGTTGAAGTAGAAGAAGATGAAGTGGAAGAAGAAGAAGAAGAAGAAGAAGAAGAGGTGGAGGAAAAAGAAGAACAAGAGGAATTAGAAGAAGAACAAGTTCAAGAAGAAAAAGAAGCAACAAAAGAAGTATTAGTAGTAGTAGAATAGAAGAAGAAGAAAAAGAAGAAGAAGAAGTCGCAAAGGGAAAAGAAGAAGAGGAAGAAGATGATGAAATAATTGAAAAGGAAGAAGAAGAAGAACAATCAGTAGTAGTTGAAGAAGAAGGAGAGTATGAGTAGAAGAAGAGGAAGAAGATGATGGAGATGAAGAAGAAGAAGTAGAAAAAGAAGTTGAAGACGAAGAAGAAGAAGATGAAGAAGAAGAAGCAACAGAAGAAGGAGAAGAAGAAAGAGAAGGGCAAGGCGAAGAAAGTGAAGAAGAAGGGGAAGAAGAAGAAGAAGAAGAAGAAGAACAAAAAGGAGAAGAAGAAGAGGAAGAGGAAGAAGAAGGATAAGAAGAAGAAGAAAAAGAAGAAGAAGAAGAAGGAGAAGAAGACGAAAAAAAATGATGAAGAAGAAGAAGATGATGATGAAAAAATAATATTAAAAAGAAGAGAAAGAGGAAGAAGAAGAAGACGAAGAAGAAAAAGAAGAAGTAGTAGAAGAAGACGAAGAAGAAGAAGTGGAAGAAGAAGATGATGAAGAAGTAGGGGAAGGTGAAGAAAAAGTAGATGATGAAGAAAAAGAAGAAGAAAATAAAGAAGATGAAATAGAAGAAGAAAAAGAAGTAGAAGAAGAAAAAGTAAAAGAAGAGGAAGATGTTAAGTAGAAGTACAAGAAGAAGAAGCAGAAGAAGAAGAAGATGAAGTAGAAGAAGAAGAAGTAGTAGAGGAAGCGAAAGATGATGAAGAAGAAGAGGTGGAAGGAGAACAAGAGGAGGAATTAAAAGAAGAACAAGGAGAAGAAGAAGAGGAAAAAGAAGAAAAAGAAGAACAAGCAGGAGCAAAAGAGGAAGAAGTAGTAGTAGAAGAAGAAGAAGATGAAGAAGAAGAAGATGCAAAGGAAAAAGAGGAATAGGAAGAAGAAGAAGAGGAAGAAGAAGAAGAAATAATTGAAAAAGAAGAAGATGAAGAAGAAGAAGAAGAGGAAGAAGAACGAGACAAAGAAGAAGAAGAAGAAGAAGAAGAAGATGGAGAAGAAGAAGAAGAAGTAGATGAAGAAGGAGAAGGGGAAGGAGAAGAAGATGAAGAAGAAAGAGAAGCAGTAGAAGAAAAAGAAGAAGAAGAAAAAGAAGAAGAAGAACAAAAAGATGAAGAAGAGGAGGAAGAGGAAGAAGAAGGATAAGAAGAAGAAGAAAAAGAAGAAGAAGAAGAAGAAGAAGAAGAGGAAGACAAAAAAGATGAAGAAGAAGATGAAAATTAAAAAATAATATTAATAAGAGGAGGAAGAGGAAGAAGAAGAAGAAAAAGAAGTAGTAGAAGAAGACGAAGAAGAAGAAGTGGAAGAAGAAGATGATGAAGAAGAAGAAGAAGAAGGAGAAGGAAAAGTAGATGATGATGAAGAAGAAGAAGATAATAAAGAAGAAGAAATAGAAGAAGAAAAAGTACGAAGTAGAAGTAAAAGAAAAAGAAGAAGAAGAATAACAACAACAACAAGTAGATGAAGAAGAAGAAGAGGTTGTAGTAGTAGTAGAGGAAGCGAGGTTGAAGAAGAAGAAGAGGTGGAAGAAGAAGAAGAGGAATTAGAAGAAGAAGAAGAACGAGAAGGAGAAAAAGAAGAAAAAGAAGGATCAAAAGAAGGAGGAGTAGAAGTTGTAGTAGTTGTAGAAGAAGAAGAAGAAGAAGAAGACGCAAAGGAAAAAGAAGAGTAGGAAGAAGAAGAAGAGGAAGAAGATGAAGAAATAAATAAAAAAGAAGAAGATGAAGAAGATGAAGAAGAAGTAGAAGAAAACAAAGAATAACAATTAGTAGTAGTAAAAGACGATGGAGAGTAATAGTAGAAGAAGAAGAAGAAGAAGAAGAAGAAGACAAGGAAGAAGAAGAATATGAAGAAGAAGTAGAAGAAGACAAGGAAGTTGATGAAGAAGAAGAAGAAGAAAAAGAAGTAGAAGAAGACTTTGTTGTCATAAAAGAAGAAGAAGATGGAGAAGAACAAGTAGCTGAAGAAGAAGAAGAAGAAGAAGGAGAAGTAGAAAAAGATGAAGAAGGAGAAAAAGAAGAAGAACAACAATAAGAAAACCAAGAAGAAGAAGAATAGGAAGTAGAAGAAGAATATTATGAAGTAGTACAAGAAGAACAAGAAATAGAAGAAGAAAAAGAAGATGAAGGGAAAGAAGAAGGATATGATGAACAAGAAGAAGATGAGGAAGAAGAAGAAGAAGAAGAAGAAGAATAATAGTAGAAGCTGGTGAAGAATAATAGTATGAAGAAGAGGAAGAAGGAGAAGAAGAAGAAGAAGAAGTGGAAGAAGTAATGAAGAAGAAGTAGAAGGGGAATGAGAAGATGATGAAGAAGAAAAGGAAGAAGATGAAGAACAAGGAGAAGAAGAAAAAGAACGAGAAGAACAAGAAGGAAAAGAAGAAGAAGAAAAAGAAGAAGAAGAGCAAGATGTTAAAGTAGAAGTAGAAAAGACGAAGAAGAAGAAGAAGAAGAAGATGATGATGATGATGAAGAGGAAGAAGAAGAAGAAGAAGAAGAAGAGAAGAATTTGAAGAAAAAAAGAAGAAGAGGAAGATAAAGAGGAGAAAGAAGAAGAAGATGTAGAAAAAGAAGCAGAGGAAGAATAAGAGGAAGAAGAAGAAGGAAGAAGAAGAAGAAAAAATAAGGAGGAAGAAAAGAAGAAGAAGATGAAGAAGAAAAAAATGGAAGTAGAATAAGAAGAAGGGGAAGAAAAAATGGGAGAAGAAGAAGAAGAAAAATAAGAAGAAGTAGAAGAAGAGGAAGAAGAAGAAGAAGATGAAGAAGAAGATGATGAAGAAGAAGAAGAACAACAAGAAGAATAAGAAGAAGGAGAA
Organism: Vanilla planifolia; assembly: GCA_023846275.1. Classification (NCBI taxonomy): domain Eukaryota; kingdom Viridiplantae; phylum Streptophyta; class Magnoliopsida; order Asparagales; family Orchidaceae; genus Vanilla; species Vanilla planifolia. The sequence continues at coordinate 426,634 of JAIUJO010000148.1, forward strand.
GAAGAAGATGATGAAGAGAAGAGGAACAAGAAGTAGTAGAAGCAGAGGAAGAAGAAAAAGAAGAAGAAAAGAAGATGATGATAATGGAGGAAGAAAAAAATGAGAACAAGACGCAAAAGAAGAAGAAGAAGAAGAACAAGAAGAAGAAGAAGATGAAGAAGAAGAAGAAGAAGTTTAAGAAGTTTAAGAAGTTGAAGAAGAAGAAGATGATAATGAAGAAGAAGAAGATGAAAAAAGAGAAGTAGAAGAAGCAAAAGAAGAAAAAGTAGTGGTAATAGAAGAAGAAGAGGGAGAAGAAGAAAAAAAAAGAATTAGAAAAATAAGAAGAAGTAGAAGAAGGAGAAGAAGCAGAAGAAGAAGAAGAAGGGAAATGAGAGGAAGAAGAAGGTGAAAAAGATGGAGGAGAAGGAGAAGAAGAAGAAGAAGAAGAAAAAGAATTGGAAGAAGAAGAAGAAGAAGAAAATAAAAAGAAAAAGAAGGAGAGAAGGTGAAGAAGAAGAGGAAGAAGAAGAGGATGAAGAAGAGGAAGAAGAGGAAGAAGAAGGGGAGGAGGAAGAAGAAAGGTAATGAGAGAAAGAAGAAGAAGGTGAAAAAGATTGAGAAGGAGAAGAAGAAGAAGAATAAGAAGAAGAAAAATAGGAAGAAGAAGAAGTAAAAAGAAGAAGAAGAAGAAGAACAAGAAGAAGAAAAGAAGGAGAAGATGATGGAAAGGAAGAAGAAGAAGAAGAACAAGAACAAGTACAGGAAGTGGAGGACCTAGAAGAAGTAGAGGAAGAAGAAGATGTATAAGTAGTAGTAGAAGAAGAAGAAGAAGAAGAAGAAGTAGAAGAAAGAGAAGAAGAAAGAGATGAACAAGAATAAGAAGAA
>JAIUJO010000148.1:432500-435000 GCA_023846275.1 Vanilla planifolia
TAGAGAAGCAAAAGGAAGAAGATGAAAAAGAAGAAGAACAAGAAGAGGAGGAGGAGGATGAGGAAGAAGAAGAACAACAACAGGAAGAAGAGGAAGATGATGAAGAAGAAGCAAAGAAGAAGAAGAAGAAGAAGACAAAGAAGATTAAGAAGGAGATGAAGAAGAAGAAAGAGGAGCAGGTGGAGGAGGAGGAAGAGGAGGATGTGAAATAAAAGAAGTAGAAAAGGACAAGAAGTAGGAGAAGAAGAGGAAGGAGAAGATGTAGAAGACGAAGACGAAGTAGAAGAAGAAGAAGAAGAGGAAAAAACATGAAGAAGAAGAAGAGGAAGATGATCAATAAGAAGACAAAGAAGAAGAAGATGATGATGAGGAAGTAGAAGAAGAAGAAGAAAAGGGGGAAGAAGAAGATGAAGAAGGAGAAGAAATGGAAGAAGAAGAACAAGGAAGAAAAATGGGAAGAAGAAGTAGTAGTAGAAGAAGAAGAAGACATGGAGGAGGAGGAAGAAGAACAAGAAAAAGTAGAAGTAAAAGAAGAAGAAGAAGAGGAAGAATAAGAAAAAGTAAAAGAATAAAAAGAGAAAGAAGAAGAAGAAGAAAAAGGAGATGAAGAAGAAGACGAAGAAAATGAAGAAGAAAAAGAAGAAGAAGAAGAATATTAAGAAGCAAAAGAAGAAGGGAAAGAAGAAGGTGAAGAAGAAGTAGAACAACAAGAAGAAAAAAAAGAAGAATAAGAAGAAATGGAGGAAAAAGAAGAAGAAGAAGAAGAAGATGATGATGATGAAGAAGAAGAAGATGAAGAAGAAGAAGAAGAAGAAGAAGAAGAAGAAGAGGAGGAAGAAGAAGAAGAAGAAGAAGAGGAAGAAGAAGAAGAAGAAGAAGAAGAGGAAGAAGAGAAGAAGAGGAAGAAGAAGAAGAAGAAGATGAAGAAGAAGAAGGAGAAGGAGAAGAAGAAGAAGAAGATGATGATGTTGATGATGATGATGATGATGATGATAAGGAAGAAGAAGAAGTTCTAGCAGTACTACTAGAAGTTGTAGTAATAGTAGTTGAAGAACAAGAGGATGTAAAAGAAGAAGGACAAGTAGTAGAAGCAGAAGAAAAGGAAGAAAAAGAAGAAGAAGAAGAACAATAATAATAATAAGACAGAGAAGAAGAACAAGATGATGATGAAGAAGAAAAAGAGGAGGAAGGAAAGAAGGCAGAAAAAAGTAGAAGAGTACAAACAAGATGAAGAGGAAGATAAGACGAACAATACAGAGAAGAAGAAGAAGAAGAATAACAAGGAGAGCAAGAAGAAGAAGATGAAGAAGAAGAAGAAAAAGTTGAAAAAGTAGTAGAAGGAGAAGTGGTAGAAGAGGAAAAGGAAGAAGTAGAAAAAGAAGAAAAAGAAGAAAAAGAAGAAGAAGAAGTATTAGATGAAAAAGATGAAGAAGAAGAACAACAAGAAGGAGAAGAACATGAGGAAGCAGTAGATGAAGAAGAAGAAGAAGAAGAAGAAGAAAAGAAGAAGAAGAAGAAGAAGATGATGATGATGAAGAAGAAGAAGAAGAATAAGAAGAAGAAGAAGAAGAAGAGGAAGTAGAAGAAGAAGAAGAAGGAGAAGAAGAAGAAGGAGAACAAGAAGAAGAAGAAAAAGAAGTAGAATAAGAAGAAGACGGAGAAGGAGAAGGAGAAGAAGAAGAAGAAGATGTAGAAGAAGAAGAAGAAGAAGAAGCAGAAGAAGAAGAAGAAGAAGGAGAAGAAGAAGAAGGACGAGAAAAAGAAGAAGAAGAAGAAGAAGAAGTAGCAGTAGTAGAAAAAGGAGACAAAGCAGAAGAAGTTGAAGATGAAGACCGAGAAGAAATAGGAAAAGGTGATGAATAAGATGAAGGAGAGGAAACAGAGGAAGGAAAATAAGAAGATGAAGAAGAAAATGAAAGAGAGGAAGAAGAAGATGAGGAGGAAGAACAACAATAAGAAGAAGAAGATGAGAAAATGGAGAAGGAGAAGAAAAGATCAAGAAGAAGAAGAAGAAGAATCAGAAGAAGAAAAAAAGGAGAAGAAAAGAAAGGAGAACAAGATGAAAAAAAGAAGAAAAAGAAGAAAAAGTAATAGAAGAAGAAGAAGAGGAAGAAGAAGAAAAAGATGAAGAGGAAGAAGATGGAGAAGATGATGATGAATAAGAAGAAGAAGATGATGATGAAGAAGATGTTGTAGTACTAGAAGAAGAAGAAGAAGAGGAAGAACAAGAAGAAGGTGAAGAAAAGAAAGGAGAAAAAGAGGAAGAAGAAGAAGAAAAGGAAGAAAAAGTAGATGAAGAAGAAGAAGAGGAAGAAGAAGAAGAAGAAGAAGAATAGAAAGTAGAAGAGGAGTAATAAGAATAATAATAATAATAATAATAATAAGATGTTGAAGAAGAAGAAGAAGGAAAGGAAGAAGAAGAAGAAGCAGAACAAGAAGAAGAACAAGAAGAAGAAAAAGTTGAAGAAGAAGGAGAAGAAGAAAAAGAAGAAGTTGAAGT